>BMAO01027547.1:0-30852 GCA_019973975.1 Trichonephila clavata | reverse complement strand
AAAAATAAGCAGAAACGAACAAAATGAAATCGCTAGATTCGAACCTGGACATAAGAATGAATTAAGATACTTCGCGAAAGCGGCGCGTTAGCCAATCACGCCATGCAGGTTAGTAACAGATCAGAAATAGGCAATAATAATGAATGGTCGGTTCAAATTGAATTTAATTTTTAATTGAGGGAACCGTAATTTTGAAGCAATTTTTCAATCTTCGTATATGTTACGGATAATATTACTGTACACACGGAAAAAAGGTTTTGTGAGATTACCTTCAGAAATGACGAAGTTATTCAATGTGAAGTAAAAATTAAGACTACTTTTTAAAAATTCTATAAAAAAAACAGTTTTGGGAATTTTATTTTTTAAATGAATGGATCTAAAAGAGAAAGGCTTGAAGTTAATTAGTGTAGAATATCGATTTAATAACACGAAAAGAAATTCATACGCAACGGTTTAGAAATAATTTTCATAAAAGCACATCAGTTTTAACACTATTTTAAAAAAATTCGAAAAAAAATAGAAAGTATCGTTATTTTTACAAAAAAAATTACACCGTGTCGTGGCGAAATAAATGATCTTTCCGATTCTGTAATTATTTTTTGTCTAATTTCGACACCGAAAATCGGATGACAATTTTAATATGGTGGAAAACGTAAGATTACCGCTCGCCGAAACGGAAGGCAAGTTCCGCCAAGTAAACAACCGGCAGGAGTAAAAACAATTAGGCGTTTTAAGGTTTTTAATTCATATCTTTTAAACTAATTACAATATCGGAATATAAATAGGCAATACGGCTTCCCCGGAAAATTCCCGATCTTTTGGTACCTTCCGCGACTTTCTGCGTGGTGCTGTTCGTGAGAAGATAGACGCACTTAGATAGATAGATAGATAGATACATACATACGTTTGTTTTACCTTCGAATTTTAATAGTGTAAGATATATATATATATATTTAATTGCATAATTCAATGAAAAAGGAAAAATTTGATATCCTGGTTAATCTTGTTTTACAAGAAAATTTCATAGCATTTGATCAAATCTTTTTAAACAGATCAGAGGATTACCTCAGGGTGGTCCTGCCAGTAATAGTTTAGCTAACCTATATTACATTTTTTTGAAATTGATCATATTTTGATGAATCTTTCTTACTTTACCGTTATATAGATGATATAATAATGTTTGGTAAAAATAGTGAATTCAAACCAAATATTATGTTCTACCCTGACAATCTCAACCTTCTTAAAACTAATTTTAACTCTAATATGGTTGAATTCCTAGATTTAGACTTGCATCTTATTGACAATAGAGTAGTCTGTAACATTTATGACAAAAGAGATTTTTTAGTTTCCATGTAATTAAAATTCCTGTATGGAACAGCAATTTGCATCTATCAATTTACAGAAATATTGTTTTGAATTTTTTACTTAGGAATGATAACTTAACTACCAACAAAATAGATAAATTTAATAATATCAAGAAATTCTTCCAATGCTGCTTAGATCATGACTATCCTTTTAACTTCTTAAGAACATATATTCATCACAAGTACATTAATCGTCTTGCTATTTCTGATTTCAAAACCACCATACAACAATAGGATTTCAAAGTCAGCATTTGAGTGGTTTGCTGTGAAAATTCTGTTTTAACACTCTTCACACAGTTTATTTTTTCCACACCCTTCTTAAAAATCTTATAAAATGAAAAATTTCTACATTTTTAGCAACCAAACCAAATTTCTACATTTTTAGCAACCAAACCAAATTTCTACATTTTGACAACCAACCAATTTTCTACATTTGTGACAACCAACCAAGTTATAGCCTACCAATTTGAATATAATCTTTCTTGGCGTCTTCCTTACAAGCTGGTATAAAGGATGCGTTTAAGTGCAATTTAGATTTTTATCACAACATATAAAAGCTTTCCATCGGTTTCAAGAGTGTTGGATCTCCTGGAATAAGCTCTGTGAGCAGAAGTTTTAAAATCTTTTTGGAAGAATCCTTTTACTGGGTAATTCTTTTGATATTTTTCTGCTTAAACATTTTGGAGTATTTTTTGCTTAATAGTAGTCGGTTGTTCTTTCATATTTCTATGAGATTTTTATACTTTGAATTTTTTATACTTAGAATTTTTATACTTTAAATTTATATTTATTTTATTTTGGTCTTTCCTACCGAGTTGCAGAGGGGGAAGGTTGGCGCCTTCAAACTAGTTTAACCCCACTTATTCGGTCCTAAGTCCGAAATTGCATTTTGACTCGCTAGGTTCTTATTTGTATTTCATTAGATTTGATCTTATTTTTTTTTAAATTTCCTGTTATGTTCTATATTTTATATAAATTTCTTCCATATATATATATATATATATATATATATATATATATGTATATATATATATTTAACAATTGAATTAAAAAAATTTTATATTACTTGCTTATGATGAATTACATTTTTTTATTCGTTTCAGTAAAACTAAAATGTTAAACAAATTTTTAATTTTATGTTTATTTTTACTATGCAATTTCAGTGTGTAAGTATTTTTAATAAATAGTTGAATCCTAATCCCGGGATCAATCCCGGAATTTGAATAATGTAATCATGATTGAAAATATGTTGTTGTGTTGTTGCTTATGTTCTAGTCTAGCTTCTGCTACACGGTATCTATGAGTTTATTCACCCTCAAAAATCATATACAAGCATAAGAAGACCTAGTAAGTCGTCTTAGGACAAACCAGGATATCCAAGAGTATGAGTTGGGGAAGCCTGCTTGATGTTACATTTTAGACAAATTGGATAAGTTTTATGGCCACCCTGTTAGACAAGGCTCCTTAAATGTCCCCTAAGAAATCTGGAAATTGCCATTCGGGTGCATCTGTCACAATTCATAACAAGAGATCCTCCAGGAGAATCAGCTCGATAACAAATATGAATCGTGGGGGGGGGGGAGGGCATGCCAATTCTTTTTATCAACAAGTTTTCTGGCAGAGTACAAGTCAGTATAAGTCAGGCAATTAGATGTCCTCCGTCTATGAGTTGAAGATATAACACGGTATTGCAAACTGTACTTTCATTGTTTTTCAGTTTTCATTTGACTAAATAGATGCGTATACCTTTTTCAACTATTTTGATCAGTTGATTAATTCCTCTCTAGAGAAAAGATAAATACCATCTCTCTGGCTTATTAAATGAGATTAGCACTCTTTTTAAAATTTTTATATTACTAGTTACGTGAGTGAGTGAATATTAACGTCGCACTGTTAAGCTACACGAGGGCTTTTGGCGACGGACCTCGTAATTTGGAACACTGGTCACGTGAGGAGGAAAACACCTGAACCGGCAAACCCTCTCTTAACTACCACACCGTACTGCACCAACGGGAGGACGTTAGAGTTCTCGATAGATTTAATGTGCATGACTCCCCGGCAAGGCGGGTCTTTAGCGGTACTGGGCTCAAACTCCTGACATGCCACTTAACCACTTGGCTACCACGACCACATATTACTAGTTAAGATAAGATAAAAACTTTTAATTGTTTGAAATTTGAATAAAAACTCAAAAGAGGAAACGTTTAGGATTATTTTATATGCACATATCTATATATATATGCCTTAGGAACCAGGATTACAGGTTTAAACAAAGTTTTGTGGCCAGCCAACCTTCACCTGTAATTGACAATACTCTGGGCCATAGGGGAAGTAAGAAATTTCTACAGAAATTTCCCTATTATTACCAATAAAACCATAAGCTATTAATAAAACGATAAAAATTATAGCCTATAATAATTACTAGAATGTGTTAAACAAAGCTAAACAATTTTATGAAGACTTACCATGTGAGTACAGCAAAACCATTTCCCGGGCAACAGAAAGGTGAATATCAGTAACGCATATAATTAGAAAGTTTTGATAAAATAACATTAAGTCTAAAAATATACATTTAAAAACTATAAATTTTGTTTAAAAATTTATAGAAAATAAAAGTACAATTATTTTAAATAAAATATAGTATTGTTAATTTACTTAGCTTGAGGCACCATCTATCGATTAACACTGTACAACTAAGAACATATTAATTATACTAAGCTGTTCGGAGTATAATATTTTATAAAGTTAGCTGGGTATCCATGTTCCAAACAATATTTAATAAAGATATTAAAATTTAAATATAAGTTAAATGTATCACTAACTAATACGGCATTGCGCTAAATATAATTGAAAATAATATTTCTATATATTGATATATATAAATTTGAATTCCAGTAAGGCACTTTAAGAATGTTAAAATTAAAATCATCTCTTTTATCATAAATATTGCTATGTAATTTATAGTCCTTAATATACAATGATTCATCCAAGTAATTAGATTTAACTGGGTTTCTATTAATTTTAACTAGGTTTAAATAATTGGGATAAAAAGTAATATTGCGGTTAACATTATTATTTTTACCAAAAATAATTAGGTCATCTATGTATCTAAAAATGTAATAATCATTAATATTAATATATTAATATTCGTAAAAGTGTAAATATATAAATTAGACAAAACTATTGCTATAGCAGTTCCACATTGAGGCAAACCTTTAGTTTGTTTGTACAAAGAACCCTGAAAATTAATGTAGTTTTCTTTTAAGACTAAATCTATGAAAGTTCTAAATTTTTGTAAATTAATATTAAGGTTGTAATTACTATGATTTTCTAAAATTACTCAAATAATATCATTGATATCAATGAAATTAAAAAGGTCTTCAAAGTCAAAGTTATGAACTGAATAAATGAATTTATTTTTTTAAAATAATTTATAATATATTTACTATTTTTAATTATAGCTTTATTACATTGCTTATTGATGAAGTTTTCTATAATATTACGCAGCATTTTACATGCATTAGTGATCTATGTTTTAAAACCATTTGTTACTGCTATAAATTTAACAGGATTTCTAAAGAATTTAGGTGGTAAAAATATATATGGAAAATTATTCTTATAAATGGAAACACCCAATTTTTTATATATGGCAATAATTCGATTATTAATTTCTTATCGTGACAAGTCCAATCTTTTAAAACATTAATTGCTTACAAAGTGTCTCCATTAATCATATTATTATAAAAGTATTTACAAATTACAGCATAATTTCCAGGCACTTTGTCTATGTAAATAACAACAAAATTATTTTCTAAACCATAAATCTTCTTTTTTACATCTTTATAAGTAAGTACTGATTTAGAATAGTAAATAAATTTCCTCAAGTCTTTTAAAATATTGTACTTAAATTCATCAAATGCCTCTAAAGCAAACCATATTTAAGTGCAGATTTAGTAACAAAATTATTTATATATATTTACTAATTTGTTTTTAACAGTATTATTGTTATTAGAAATTGTTAATCTAAAACTAGTGCCTTTACTCATGATATCTTTTAAAATTTTGTCCTTGATTATATTTAAATTGCCTGTGACTACATGTTTATGATAGCTATCACATGATAGTTCTTACATTTACAGTCATCTATGTCAAGAGAAGGTGAGCTATTATTGTAATTAAAGATAAATCTGCCCATTGTTTTATTATATTTAAAAGCTTTTTTAACTATTACATTCCTAACAGGAAAAAGTGACAAATGTCTATTAAAAACACTAGAAAAATTAACTTTAACAAATGTTTTATTCAGGAATAATAAAGTGCAGTATTCTGTGGTAGGTTCTTTAATTTTATCAATATTTACATTGAATTTATTAACTAAAGAATTATTAAAATCTTTAATGATGTGAACTGCATGACACACCTTTAAGTACTCATTATTTAAGATTTCATCCAACAATACAATTTCCTTTTAATTCAGAACAAACATGAAGAATTTGATCTGCTGATATTAAAGTTTATTTCAAAGTCATTTTTATAATAACTTTAATATAATCAATTGTAAATTTTTTATCTCTTTCTTTACTTTTAGTTCATTTTGCTTCTAGAATTTCTTTTAGAATTCTTATCAGAATTGAGAACAGTATGAAAAAATTCTTTATTATTACTCTGTACCATAATTTGCAGTGTGTTTTTTTTATCAAAGTACATAACATTAAGACCATATGGATATATTGTATTTTAACTTCTAATAAAGTGGTTTTCCCACCATAATCTGTGCTTAGTAATTGGTACAATTTTAATAATTGACAATTCAACATTTTTTAATTCATGCATGTGAAAGTGTTTGAGTGCAATTTTATTAGAATTGTTGGAATTACTGAAGTTTTTAACATGATATCTATGTTGATTACTTCTAATGTTAATAGTATTTGAGGTCTGTCCAATATATTTATACTAACAAACTTTACAATTTAAAAGGTAAATACAATTAAAAGTTTTACATAGGTTAAATTTAGATTCACAATCACATATTGATAATGGTTTAGCATAATGCAAGCCCTACATAGACTATATTTACATTCATTGAATCTCACCTTGAGACTATTATTAGATTTAATGTTTTTAAATTTGTTTGTGGATAATTTGTCCTTATATTTACATGTAGAGTAGTACTATTAATGTAACTTGTATTACCAAATTGTTTACTTTAATTGCTAGATTCAAAATTTTTTTGTTTAATATGATGCGTATGGCTATTAATGATTTTTTTTGTTCCAAAAAATTCTTGTCTTGAATTGTTTGGTCATTAACTAAAATTGATTCTTTTCCCAAATTTTTATTAGATAGTCAATCTCAAAAATCCATCATCCTAACCATTTTACTTATCTCAAAAAAGAGTTAAAATATTCTGTTTTGAAAACAGAAGTATGATACCAAATCAGTATAAAGAGATGGCTTAAGTAAACTATAACTAGTTAATTTAAAAAAAAATTATATAAATCTCAAAGCAATATATATATATATATATATATATATATATATATAACCTGTTTCATAATTATACATATTTTTTTTAATTTGCCAAAATCTTGTCTTCTGTCATTAGAAATTTGAAGAAAATAATTAACAATAGATTATTTAATAGAATTAAAAATAATTAAGTAAGGCAAAAATTGTACTTCTAAATGTGCAATCAATACTTCTTAAAAAAAAAAAAAAGATATACGCGTACGCGCGGATTTCTACACCCAATCTCATTGAGAGATTTTATGGAAAATCGAATAGTTTCAAATTCAAAACATGATATAGTATAGTATATAGTCATGTGCTCAAAACACTATTTTACTTATTTGCTAAATTTTTTTTTAAATTCTGAAAATCTATTTGTTTAACTTCTAGTTTCTTTATTTTTGCATCATAATTATTGTTTTTTTTTTAA
This sequence comes from Trichonephila clavata, assembly GCA_019973975.1. Lineage (NCBI taxonomy): Eukaryota > Metazoa > Arthropoda > Arachnida > Araneae > Nephilidae > Trichonephila > Trichonephila clavata. The sequence goes on along the minus strand of BMAO01027547.1, from coordinate 23,550 downwards.
AATGAAGTTGTGCGGTATCTTATGTCATGAATTATGTATCGGTTATGTGCATTTAATGCATCAATTGATGTAAGTTTTAGAAAATTGATAGCCTTTTAAAAAAATAGTTCATTTAATAAAATAATTTTTCTAACATCTAACAAATTTTTTATGTAGTATTCATTGAATACATAGAAAAAGATGATTACTGCTTCTAAAAGTGAATTTAATAAAATTCGGAAAATTCTTGAAGTTTTATTGTGAAATCGCGTACATATACATGTATCTGCTTCGACCCATTTGTTTCACATTAAATTAGCTTAACTAACACTTTAAAAAAATCTCAATTGTAAATTTAAAAGAGACACATTCTTTTCAGAATTTGTCAGGGCTCCTGTTGTAATAGAAACGACAGAGATTCTTAATCATACGTAATATATAATTGTTGTAATACATCATAAAAAAGGAAATTAACTTGTAACACACGATATAATTTGGTTGTACCGTCTCTTTTTCATGGAAAGGAAACGTGAATTAAATATGAAGGTCGACAACAAATTGAAGATAATTTATTTGATACCGTTATTCCAAACGAGCTTGCCAAAGAAAAGAATTCGAGTTTTTTGTTGAATAAAGGAAAGTATTTGAGAAAAAAATACTCTTTCCCGTCGAAGAATTTATTTAAATAAGTACCTGCTCTGATTGAATAAGGTGCTTCTCACTTCAGCCTACGATTGATGGAATGAAATTTATCCCATTTAAAGGTTTCGCTATTTTTATTTCGAATAACTTCTCGACCATTATTTAAACCCCAAATTCTCAAGGAAAGTTATAGAGTTGATTAAATATTTTTTATTTTCTTTTTTGTTTCTGCTTAAGCATTATGCGTCTAATTCTCATCACCAAATTCCTTTTCTAATTTCTCTACTCGCCTTCTTTTTTTCGATGCATGCTTAAAAAGATTTCCTTACCAAGGGGAAAGAATCAACTCATGTGAGCTGAAGAAAATATTTCTTCTAATGCTAATGAAGGTTTACTGTTAAATATTTCATCGAATGTTGTGTTAGACTGTCATCACTGAAGAAGTGCATTTTTTGATGTGTAGCATCTTTACTCTCGGTTGCTGGATATTTGTTGGAGTGATTTCGTGAAAAGGGACGGAAATGCGTAACAGGAAGTCGGGGGAAGCGCGGGCTGTTTGATTTGACCAATTCAGTGCCTTGGGGTGTCTCTTCGCTAGCCTCGCATGAGGTCCAACTCTACTAGCCATCAAGCCGGGGAAGAGCACGCTATTTGATTTGACCAATCAGCGCACTTGGTGGTGTCTCTTCGCTAGCCTCGCTTCCAGGTTCAACTCTAGTAACCATCAAGCCGGCAACTTTTTTATATTGTTGAATGTAGCTTTTCAAAAGATTCGAATTCAAAAACTGGATTTCGTTTTCATGATTTTAAATCCACTTCTCTCATACCAGCAAGTTTTATTAGACTTCATTCAGGATAAACTTGCAATTCTTACACTCAATTGTCAAAGTGTCAGGGCTCGTTGTGTGTGAACTCTTTGTAGATATATTTATATATGTGTAAACTATATATTAATAAGTATATTTCCTGTTTAGCGTCTGACAAAGTTCATCATTCTTAAAAAAAATACGAGAAAGTAATAAGGAATTATTTGAATAAATATTTTAGTGCGTATCAGTTTCATACTTTGAGGTTAATTACTGTCGCTGTCAATATAATATTTTTAATTGTGAATAAAAAAGATTTCTCGATTAAATAAAATAACTAATTAAGAGTAAATGTTTCTTTTTTTTCTCTAATATTTCTAATTTTTAAACATGCGCTTGTGATGGTGTCTCTTCACTACCCTCGTATTGGGGTCCAACTGCAGTAGCAATTAAGACTCCCGCCTACCGCACATACCAGCAAGTCTTATTATATTAGACTTCATCTAGAACAAACTTGCGATTCTTACGCTCAATTATCAAAGTCTCAGGGATCGTTGCGTATGAAATCTGAAGTTATATTTATATGTGTAAACTATATTATTAACTATGTTTACTATTAAGCGTCTGACAAAGATCATCATTCTTAAAAAAATACGAGTAAGTAATATATGGACATTATTGATCGTCAAACAAGTGGACTGGGTATTGTTAGTAAATATATTGGGGACATATGTGCAGCAGAATGCTCATTTGAAAATAGACAAGCAGTCATTTCGGTGGTCGCATACATTTTTCCGAATCAAACAGTTAAAAAAAAATTAAAGATTTTTTGCATTTTTTACATTTACCGTATACCGAAGGTGGTTCTGCTCTTTTTTTTAAAAAAAAAACGCACTCGCTTCCCATGATTTTGAATGGTAATTTTAACGTTAATTTTAGTTTGCCAGAAGCTGAGCCCCTCATAGTTTTTCTCAAAGATGAACTCAAGTTCGACATGAACACAAATCGAAATGTTTCAACAACTAACACTGGTATGTTATTGACGCTGCTTTTCAACGATTTTTAAAATACTTTGAAATCACAAGTATATGTGTCATATTTCAGTTTTCATAAATCTATTGTCTCAGCTCTTCCCCAAATTGAACAAGAATAAATATTTTTGATAAAAAATTCCATTATTCCTTGTGTAAATTAAATAAAATTTTCATTAATGATATATTTATTCGATAGAAAATTATTTCCAATAATACCCGATTTATTTTTTCAGGATTAAAATCACCATTGCTTATTTACCACGATAACATGTCAGATGTTACACATCATATGCGACTACTGAAAGGCTCGTTTCTCTTTTTTTCCTATTGGTTCTATTGGTTTAGTTTCATCAAATAAATTAAATGAGTTGTGACAATCGATTTAGCGATCGCGAAACTAGTGAGAAGGATATTTGGAACAGTCTAGCGGGAGCAACAGCTCTATTTAAAAATAACGAAATATTTTTAAAAAACCACGAACAAGTTTCCTGGGCATTTGTTTAAATATTCTTTCAGTTTTTGCAAAACTACATTTTTAGGATACATCTTTCTATAAATAGAATGATAGAAAATGAAGAAATGTAAAATCTCCTGTTTTTAACGGACGCAATTTTGTAAAGCTCTAGAAAATGTGAGGAACGTGATCACATAACCTAAACCAGAACCAACAGATTTATCCAAATGAATCTACTGTATTTTTTAATCTCGTATATTAAACCTGGTGTAATATTATCATCATTTTTCTAATGAGAAGGAAATCATAACCTTATCTTTTCGTATTACAATTCCATCTAAATATATGATAAGCAATGATATTACTAAAAAATGGAATAATAATACGGGTGCATTTTCATACTTACTTCTATACAAAAGAATTATTACACATATTTGTCTTTTCATTGTTATTAGATTGTCTTTTGCATGATTTGCATACCTTCCTTTCCGATTATATTTCCAATAAAGATTTCAGCGTTATGTGCATGAAGACAATAAGAACGGGAATAACTCAGAAGTATTGTAACAAATATTATAAACTGTTAGTACAACTCCCTTCCTCAGTCTTAAATGATGGTTGAAAATTGTTTCAGATTAAGTTAAATTAAATTCCTCAGAAAGTTCTTTGACTTTAGAATTTTAAAGTATTAAAAATGAGATTAAATGCTAATTTTTAAAATTTTATAAGAATAAATTCACATCGCAAGCACGGTTGAGTTGTAATGCACTCTAAGCAGTGAAAAATTAAAAATAAATTAATGAATGAAACTTATTTTGGAGCAAAAAAAGGTAAATGATATCAATTTCTCATTTTGACTCAATTAGTGGATTAAATATAATATGTAAAAATAATCTACTTATTCAATGACCGCTAGTTTTTAAGGATTAATATTATCTGAGAAAAAGATAATTCACATTTCCAAACATCCATGGCTTCTTTGGGATTCAAACTTAGGTCTAACTTCACAGCAGTCAGTGTCACTAACCATTGTACCGCATGAGCAGCTTAAGTAATTACATAAATTCATATTTTAAATGCAAATTTATGTATCAAACAATACTAAATCAAATAAGCAAGTACGTTGGGTATTGTACTTTGTTGAAAGGTATCTTTTAAATTGACGAAAATTCGGGATACATGATGAATAGAAGCTACTTTGCATATAATGTAGTCATTTTTCAAAACAGTTTTGATGTTGCAGGTTTATTAAAATTTATTTTCTTGAAATAATAAAAGGCTGTGCACGAAATGTTTTTTTTTTTTTTTTTTGTTCCTTGAAAATTTTGAATTAATGCTGAACATACAACTTCTGATAACAAAATAAAGATTGAATCTCAGATGTAACTCTTGTTATTGCAGTTAAAAATTTGAAAAATGTTCCCAATTTTTCTTGTATTTTCTAATGATTTAAAAAGATGTTCTCTAATTACTTAACACAAAACAACAAAATATGATGTAGAATTTCTTTTTGTAGTGTTGATGTCGAGACGCGTATTCAATTTTCGATTTTATAGAATTTCAATTGAGTAAAAAGGTGGAAAGTCTTCACGTTGACGTGGTGAAGAAGATAAGAGAGTGGGATAAACAGCTTAGGTGTCTACCTCACCACTTAACCGTTGTTCAAAAAATATGAGACATATCGCCAAAACTCCTTGCATTACTTCAGGTGCAATGTTTTTAACAATCAGTCTGGAGCGCTGCATTTATAGGTTGTAAAAAAAATTGAAGTTTGTCAAAGTTTCCCAAAGTTTGTTGTTTCACAGATCATGCGAATCAGAGGATAATATGTTTAACATTTAAATACGAAAAATTATCATAAATTAAATTAATTTACTTCAGCAAAACTTCCTTTTAAATAACAAAACAAACTTAAATAAATAACTGTAGGATTATGATCAAGTATTTACTTGGCTTTTAGCCGGATGTAGCACCAGTCACTCGCTTCAAAGGATTAAATCACATTCTGGACTGCTTTCTGTTTTTATGTAACTTCACACAACAATTATATTATGTTTCCAGTTAATTCTGAGTGGATAATAGAGCTTTCTCTAAGGTTCCACGTAAATGTATAACCGTTATTACGCGTTACCGTAAAAAAAAGAGACACTAATTTCATCGGCATGAATTTACATCGCCAAGGCACAATGAAGGGCGGTTTTAATATAAGTTAATTATTTTTAGTCATATTTTGATGCGGTAAACTAATATGCATAGTTTTCCTTTATTTCATAAATCTTTAATATCACAATTAGATGCTCTGTAATAGTATTCCTTTGGATTAATAGACTACCAAAAAATAATCCGTATTGTTTTCTCAAGTAATCGATAATGGAAATCGATGTATTTATTGATTCGATATGTCAATAATATCGATTAATATAAATGTTCATAATAACTGACATTTGATGAAAATTATGAGAGGGATCATTTGATATTATATTCATGCTTTATTCTAATTATATATATATTCAATGTTATACTCCAGAATCTATGTAATTCAGAATGATTCAATATTAAAGTCCAGTTTATAGATTAAACTGCTTATACTATTACGAATGGCTGAGACCTTGATATTAAAAATTGAAAAAACCATTTTTCATTGGGATATTATTAAAATTAGATAAAATAAAATTCTACAAGAAAATTATCCATAAAATAAATTATTTGATAATACTTACATTGCCTTTAACTGGAGTTATTGCCTGTACTATCTACAGAACAATCGATAGCGTAAGTGTGGAGAAAAATGTATCCTTATTCTATCAATTATCGAACAATTTATATTTAAGAAATGCTACAATAAAGTATTCAATTTAAAATCTTACATCACGTTTGTTACAATAAAATAAAACTAAATCATAAGATTAATTGTAAATATTTTCGTGTGAAAAGTTTTCAAAAAAATTCCTTTGGGATTTTTTTTATTTGTAAAATCTTTTTTACGAGAACGGTATATTGGTATGAGCTTCAGAATTTTAAGAAAAAAGAATTTCAATTAAGAAGTATCGTGATACTGACAAATAAAGAGTTTCTTTGAATTATAGATGGCAATACATCATTAAATATAAAAAAATCTATTAATCAAGTAAATTGATTTTTAACGACTTACTCCGAAGCTATATCTTACTGGCCATCTTTAAGATTCTCTTCTATATGTTTGATAACATTCATTATCAATATGTTCATATTTTAGCAAAAAATTAATGGATTAACTTCTGTTTATTATAAATGTATATCTTCGAAATAACACGAAAACTGCTAACCCTCGAAATGAGCTTTGCGATTTTGAGCCATGGTCAGGGCACGAGAACGGTACCTGATTTCGTCCCCACTCTCTAAACTTTCACACCAAGCGAATGCGAGAGGCATCCACAACTGTAACGTGCATCAGCCCTCTTGATAGTGGGGGTTTAGTGCCACCAAGACCAAAACAAGGGACTTGACTGAAGCATTGCTGGCTCCCACAGAACGGCGCTGAAAGAGAAAGATTTAAGGAAAAATTATTCTGAATTTTTGTAAAAAAGCCAAACGCAAAACACTATTATTTGTGCATAAAATTTCAAATCAGGCAAATTTCTCCAGAGATATACAGGGTGGTTATAATTAAAGTTCCCCTTTCAGAATTCTGTAAAAAAAGAACCACGACTGAGAATGACTTAAAATTTGAACTGAATATACTTTAAAAAAGAAAAACGTTATTATATAAGAAAAAAATCATTGGCACTTTCATTGTTGCTTTTGTTTGCGGTTTCGGGCTCAAGAAAAACTGATTTTTCTCATCTAATGCAGTGTACCACCTTGCCGTTGTGGATAGGCTTTTTACTAATAGTCCAGCATTTGTTGGATGAATTGTAAGTTATGTTTTCTTTAAAAAACTCGAAAAAATTATGCGCATTGAACAGTACAGATGGTTTAATTTACAATTCATGTGCCAAAGCCGTCGTAATTCGATTCAAAATGCCACTTGTGGCTGAATATACTTTTGTTATACTGGTAACATAGCTATATATTGATACACATTGGAACTTTCTTCCTAACGCCTTTTTTCAAATACATTCACTTTAAATCTGAAGTTGTTCTTACCAGGGGTTCTATTTTACAGCATTTTGAAAACGGATCTCTAAATGTAATCACCTTGTAGTGCATGCAAATACACGTCCTAAATATTTCAAAGATATATTTTATTATTAGAGATTACAATAAAACCTATGGCACTATGAAAGTTTCTGGGCAAGTTTTCACTTCCAAAACACAAAGGAAACCAGGAAGTAGATATATCCCTTTTTTCCAGTTTCATTTTGATTCTTTCAATATTTTTCCTTGATATTTGATGCTACATTGTTCAGCAATGGGAATTATGGATGAATTATGGCAAATATCTTGATTTGCATTGTGAAAAATAGAAATGTTTCAATATCTTTAAATGTTAACATGACAAAAATGATAGTCTCACAATATGTAAAAAAACCCTACTTAATTTCATCATGTTTTCGCTATTCACTAATACCTGTTTTATGCATAAATTGGAGGAGTATAAATATAAATCGGTAAGAGTTAAAAGTACTTTTTTGAGTTTCATTTCAATTCATTGACAACTTTAAAAAAAATAATTTTAAAAGTTTTTTTATTCAAGAATAATTTTTGGCTGAAAATACTACTGATTGTTTATCAACTTCCAACTTGGAAACATCAGCTCCTCTACACAATAAGTCTTCAGTAGTACCAGGACTCGTACTCAAGATTCTACGAAAACAACGCTGACTGCGAGTTTGCAACCAATATCACTTGGCTATCTCAGCTCATATGTCTCAGAAAATTTTGAAATATTCAAAATTGAAGTGAAGAAAATCTTTCTAATAGAGGTTATTTAAACAGACCTTGTAGACTTCTTTAATCTAATGAACAATGTGAAATAAAGTGTTCAAAACTCGCATACTAGTAAGACCTTGAAATTCGAAAATTAGTTTCATCTCTGTTACGGAATCTCATTTACCGAGACGCTTACTCTCATTGTGCGATAAGGAAATAACTCGCAAAATATTGTTTAAAAGTTACTACGCCATTTGACGACCAGCACAACGTAAATATACTTTTCCTGATCGTTAAGCCACACAAAAAAAGAAGCTAATATTCAGGTAACAGTATTGAAGTATTGGCCAACATCACGCCGTACACCACCGACAACAAAAAATTGGTGGAGGATAGAGAAATGCTTCAACTGGCGATAAACATTATGAAAGTTATGTGATTAATAGCTTAAAAGCGAGAAGAAAATGTGTGCGTGGGCTAATTTAAAGATGAGTATACGTAGAGAGAAAATCCCACACACAAAAACATTTTAAAATATCAAGTTGGTAAGCAAGTGTATCAGATGTAGGCAAAGAAGTTGCTTGCTCGCTTTTATCACTCTATTAGTATTTCAAATTTTACGAGGATATTAAAGATTATACCAAACTGGAGAAATAATTGAATGTATGTCTTTTGGGATTTTCTTCATTTTAAATGAAAGCATATTAAATGCCTGTTTATATCTTATGGATTTACTCTCTCCTTTTATTTCATTAAAAAACATTGATTCGATAGAAACAACTGTAGTTGAGTTGTTTAGAGAATCATAAATTGCAAACACACAATCATCTCTTATCGAAGTTCTACTTCAGAATGTGAACGAATAGAAAAAAAGAAGCAAATATTTCTAATAATTGAAAAACCATTGTATTATTGTCATATTTCGTTAAATATAAACAAATTGTTTTTCACAATTTAATCTCCAACTCAGACGAAAATCAATTCTTTCAATTTCCATCAACACACTCAAATAGATTTAGTATTCTGAGTAAAAGTGAAGGGAATTTCTGAAAGTAAAATGTAAGGAATTATAGAAGAATAGCAATCATTTAATTTTGACGCTGTTATTCGTTAGGAAATTCAATTTCAGAGGTGCTAATATATTCTTATATAAATGTCATTAGTATTTTTTTTTTCGTATTTGTTGTACAAGGGATAGATTAAAATAATTCCCCGTTGTTATTTTTGTTAAATCTATTTTCTTAAAAGAAAATATTTAATCCACCAGAAACGTTTTTATTCCAATTAAAATCACACATGCTTTGCCACAATATTTATATTTTTCATTTCAAAATAATACAATAAAAAAAAATTCAAGTTATACTTTTAAAATTTTAATATTAGTTTTATCAGTTATTTTTTATCTATAAATACTGTGACTTTCCTTTCAATAAATATTTTTCTAACATAATATTTGTTAAGTAAAGAACAAATAGAGACACAAACTAAGGTTTTTAATTTGAAATCACTCTAGTACTTTTCTTTTAAAATATGCGTTTTTTAAAAAGATTTTTAAAAAACGTTTTGTTCACTATCCCTGATTTCGTATATTTTTAAATAAGCCTAAACATTTGGTTTTGCTAGAGTATTTCTCAATTGGTCTATTGTCTATTAACATAGCACTTAAAAGCTATTGGTCTGCGGTCAAGTGACGAGGACGACAGTTGAATTGAGACTCCGCTTTTTAAAGTTCCACTTCATGCCTACTTTAAATCTATCGAAATTAAAAGTCCTCCCGTTGGCGTGATGTGGAAGTGACTTGATAGCTTAGGTTCAGTCCTCGTCATTTGATCTTGTTTCAATATTACGAAGTCCTCTATTGTTGCTTCATATTGAAACGTAAATCAAATCTGATCAAAATTCATGCCACGGGAACACATATAAAAGAGTTTCACTCATCACAATATATCCAAAGCTATTAGACCTACACTTATGAAATTTGACAGATATGTTTCTTTTGTTGAGAAAAGATACGCTAAAAATGGGAAATTGACTTCCGAGGGGGAATCCCGGAGGACGAGGTGTAAAAAAATTCTGTTTTCCAACCATTAGACTTACAAACTTGAAATTTAACAAACATGATTCTTCTCTTTAGAAGGGATTCGTTAAGAACAGGTTCTCCTAAAATCGTTTCCCTCGGGGGGGGGTTGATTTACGAGGCATTTTATAAATGATAAAAGTTCCCGTATTTGAGTTAACAAGCTTTCAGATTTGATATACGGTAAGCATGTTTCTTTTGTTGATTAGAGATCCTCTAAATATGAGGTGTACGGAAATCCACTCCGAAGGGTGAAGGGTTACGGAAGCGTGAAAAATAAATTTTAAAAATCCCAAGTTCTGCCCTTTTTAACTCAAGAAACGAGATCTATGGGAATATTTTTCAATACACAAAAAGCTTAATGATTGGAGTATTTATATAAAAATATCTTTCAGAAATTCTCTATATAGTCAGGCTATATAAAGAAAATAAAAAAAAAGTATATTTTTTAAATTGAAGCTTCCATCTTTCTTTTATAAATATTTGGTTTTTTTTTTGTGTAATTTAATTGAAAATAAACATGTCGTATGACAATGCGGCATGTTAAAGATCAATAGAGTGCTTGTTTGGCTTAAGTGCTTCCGGAAAAACTAAATTCCTGATACAATTTCGAATCGTCAGAACTCAGGTTCTGCCCTCTGGGGAGGAAACTGGGTGTGTTAAAATTACATTGTGGCAATCCACCTACATTATGCCACACTAAAGAGTGATACCAGCTACCGAGAGGCAATTGGTTATAACCAATCTGCAGCACCATTTGAAAGACAAGAGTAATTTAATTCCTGCAGATATATATGAACTTTGAGTCCTGAAATTGCGAAATACAAATTATGGAATGGCTTTTTTGTAAATTAATGTTTTTAAAGAGGATATACCACTTAAAATTATGAGTAATGTTAACATATATACACAGGAATGTTTCAAGGTTAGGTCCAAGGTCGAAAGTTCAACCATTCTCGTACCATATAAACTCCAATACTTCTCCAAACATATTCTTTTGTTTATGCCTATTGTCTAAAAACAATAAAAAATAAATTATTGAATAAATAATTAGCATTATTTAAAAAAATTAATTATTAAAAACAAATACCTATTTAAATTTCCTATACCTATTTAATTAGGATTCTAATCAATCGAAAAAAATCAAGGATTATGGGGGGGGGGGGTCCGAATCCGTGTGTACCATTAACAGGCGTTATAACATTTTCCTTAAACATTGCAAAACAAAAAAGTACTGCAGACCTAATATTATTTGCTATTTTGATAGAAATATATTTGATACTTTAAGAAAATCAATAAATTTTTCAGGACTTTATAATTCAGTACAATATTTTTTGATTTTGTCGATTTGATCATTAATATATTATCCAAATACATTTTTAGAGATAATTTTTTGTTAATTGATGATCACTTTTATCTTATTCAAACAAAAATAATATGAATTACGGAAAGCATAATTAGCAACTCCTTTTGAGATTTTGAAAAATGTATTCAAGTATAAACATTGCGCACATTCTTTTTATCTTTCAATATTTACAAAAAGTATTTTTAAAATATTTTACTTATGATAAAAACGTATACAATTCATAAACATCATTGGAATTTTTTTGTGGTAGACTAACGTAAGAAAATAAATCATTCCCATTTGTAAAAATTCTATTTACTGTCCAATCAGGGTTCTAATTATTTCGAGAGTTCGGTGAATTTATTTTGAATATGTGTGTGTCCCCCCTATAATCTAGTATATATAGCTAAATATCTCTTGTTTTGTTTCCTAGTTGATTAGTCTATGTTTTTAAAAATAAATTTAAATTCCTTTTTATTGTTTCAAGTGGCGACCGCATAAAAAGTAAAGTATTTTAGTATCTGAATGAATTTTTTTTTTTTTTTTGGAATTAATATTGATCTATGGAAAAATAAATCATTCGAATAAAAAGGGTTTTTTTTAAAATTGCCTTTGTAAGGGAGAAAAGAAAAAGGAATATCTATACGATACTATATATAGGTTACTGATATAAAGTAATATTTGCATTTATTATTTTTGCATAGAAGAAAGAGAAATATACACACAAGAGAGAGGGAGAGACTTAAATATATTTTAGACGATTAGAAAAGTCGATAAAAAAAAAGAATCTGAGTGATTTTTTTCTCGTAAGATTTGATGTTTTTTGTAAACACGGGTGACACTCTCCCAGGATACTTTGTCAATATTTCGACACTTTTCCCTCATTGTCATTTTGTCCCATTTCTTCTTTCCCACAATTCAGGCCACAGTTGCATATTTTTTCATAAGTAAATGTTTTCTGTGCAATTCGGCCAAGCATCCCTTTTGCACATTAGTTTTGGACATTTTTATAATGAGCCACAGAATACAAACATCTTAATTTACAATCTGAATTGACGATGAGGACGATACTTGAGTTAGCACTTTTTTCTTCTAAATTTTACACTAAGTCACGGGAGAAGTTTGAGTGTTAGTGAATATTAAAGAGTCTCATTCTTTAGAAATCCTAGTGGAATGGACCTCATAATTTTGAACTACGGTCAAGTAACGAGAACAACACATTTCGCCCCACTCTCCTAACTTGCACACCACTCCATCGGGAGGATTTTGAGCCATCGCAGATTTATCGTGCATCAACCCCTCTACACAGCGTATCTTCAACAGCACGAGGATTCGAAACCCCCGACTGGACAAACACCAACCACTAGTTAATGACCATGACGATTAAGTTATCTCGCCATCGGGACTGACGCTCAGATACAAAAATATGATGCTGTGACTCTTTTTTTTTGTAGTAGTGTGTGTAGTAGTAGAAGCAGAATCCCCCAAATAAGAACTCGACGAAAACTGACTCAAAACCATTACTATTATTTAACATAGAAGAGAAACCGCCAAGGAAATTTCTTGATATAAAAATACATTATTTACTTTGACTAATTGTGATTTGTTAATTCGATAGAATCCCCTTACTGTAAAAAAGAATTTAGTTTTTTAGATTTTTTTTTAAATTTCACGTTACTTGTTTGCTCGGCAATTAATTAGTAAAAACAAGTTTAAGTAATAATTTTTGAGTTACAACGATCCATATATATGGAAAAAAATTGATATATTATTTATTATAAGTTATATATAGCTACTAGTTATACTTGCTAGAAAAAGTCTGCGTTCACGTACTATTGCTTACATAAACAACAGAAAAAACATTTAAAAACTGGAATTAGAAATTTCTTTAGGCCGTGGGTAGCCTAGTGGTTAGAGCATCGGACTCCAGACCGGAAGGCCTAGGTTCGATGCCCGACGCCACCAAATATTCGCCGAGTGCAAACGGAGAACGTGCTCGTGAAATCAGTGGCTCCAAATGGTGTCGCCATCTATTGTGTTGTGTGAGCAAAATCGTACTGTCACCTTCTTGGGGGCTCAAAGCTTAGGCTAACGACAGGCGTAAAATTCTAGCCCTTAGCCGCAATGAATTTCGTGGACCTTGGGGCTGATGTTACTGTCGATTAGGTGCCATAAGCTACAACAACAAACAACTTAAACTTAATAATATATACTTGGGGGGATTAATTTTCCCCCTATATAGTTGGTCATGTTTTTTTTTTTTTTTTTTGTGAATACACTTTTACTTTTACCTCAATTTTGTAGAAAATGACTTAACACTCTTCATGATAGTGCACGAACTATTTACGAAAGTTAATAATGTTCCGAAATATGATATATTTAAAAAAAATTAATGTCCATTTTGCAAGATTAATTCCGTACAAGGTTTGATTATATTTTCAAGATGATTAAAAAATACTCATCTCTTCATAAATCCCTTTTTAATTTCTCTGCGAGACGTTAATTGTTACCCGCCTGATATCTCCATCCAAATTATTGCCGTACAGCACCATACTACTCTGAAATGCAAGCGTGAGGAATTTATTTGAACTTTAAGTCATTCGAAAATTATACTGAATTTTTAAAATTTGTACCAACAAGCAATTTTTCTAAATTTACATGATTTGTCTACAAGATATTGTTATGAGTTTGGAACAACATATGTGTTTGTGAACAAATGTTTTTTATAATAAACATAATAAAATCAAAATATCGCTCAAAATTTACTGGTATGCACCAAAAACAATCTGATTTTATATCTTCCAGAACAAATCCTAATATAGATAACTTGGAAGGAAAACTACGAATTCAAAATCCCCATTTAGCAGTACTGGTAGTTAAATAATTATTTTGAATATAATGTTTCATTCACTTGAATGTTTGAAATTAAGTTACTCATTTCTATTTTATTCCTAACCTAACTGATTGAACTCGTAATGCATTTATTAACAATGAAACCGAAGTCTATATTCTGCCTTATTTCGTATGTTATGTCAAAAAAATTTCCACTTCTTAGACATATAAAAAATGTTCTATTCGCGTAAAAATCGCGTAATAAGTTTATAAGTAACATTTTTTCATTCTTTCCATGTGTTCTATTTTATTTTTAATTAATTTTTTTTTTTTTGAAAAAATTGAAGTGGCACGCGTGGTTATTTTGTGTTCGATTTTTATCAGATCCCATTTTGTGATGAAATCATTTAAAAAAAAATAATGGGCTTTTTTAGAATACTTATACAGTTGGATCCTGCTCAGAAATAGTTCTCTTTTAAAAACCACAGTATTAAAAAACAATAAAATTACACGTAATTAAATGCAGCAATAATTAAATTCTGAGGCAAAGTGTGTGGAATGGAAAACGTAATCTCAATTACCTCGCCAACGCATTGGGAGAGATTTACCCCCCGGATTGTTTTTAAGTGTTAAAATTAAACTAAAAAGAATTATGTAGGATGATTGATCATAATGAGATTGAGTAAAATGAAATTAAAAATAAATAAAATAATAAAAAGGACTTGATTTTCGTTTTACAATTATACAAGAAGGTTCTTCCACCAGATATATCTGCCTTATTTCCTCGCAAATCTAGCATTAATTTAACTTTTACAAAACATCCGGAATTTTACAAAATATACTTGTAATTGACTCATGTACTTAGTACTCTGTTAAGTATTACTACAGCAACATCATCCTTATTTTAGGAATTTTTTGACTCAGAAGTACGTTAGTTCCTAATTTACTACAGAAGGTAATATTGTGATAACAAATTTAAGTGCCGGAATTCCACACCGATAATAATGTCTTCAAAAACCCGCCACGTAGAGAGATCCGATGCATGTTAAATATGACTAGGTGCAAAAGTCCTTACATTGGTGTAGTGTGGTAGATAGGATAGGTGGTTTTCCAGCTCAAATGCCGTCCTCGTCACTTAAATATTTCTCAAATTTATGCGGTTCATCGTTAATAACATTCGTGTAACTTTATAGTGTGGTCCTAATGTCTCTCATTCCACACTGATCTTAGTGCGTTATTAGATACTTATGAAACAATTTACAATGTATAGTCATCTACAATTGATACATAATTTTTGGTACAGTGGATATGATAAAGTTTAACAAACGCTTTACATCACAGAATTACGTTCACTAGTATTTTTCCTGAAAATGCCATTTGTTTAAGAGCTTTTTGACCGTGAAATGTTTTCGTATAATTTCAATGGAAATTTTTTTTTAAGAACACAGTTTTAAGATATCAATTCAAAATCGAATATTTGCGAAGAGAATATTCTATTTATGATACACTCTCCTCCTTTTTATGAGATGCAGCAAAGTCATATTATATTTGACCTATTTCAAATCTCTTTCCCAGTTACTTTTTTAAAAACTCTATAAATTGTTTTAATATTTTTCTGTGAATTATGAATCATTACTTGTGTATCATTTAGCAATCAAACCCTTTTTTTTTATTCAGTAGAAAAAAAACATCACCTGATTTCCCTCCCGCATCTAGAAGACCTCTTCCATTTTCACGCAGCACAGGAAAAAAACTAATTTTTTGTTGAACAATTTTTGGTAAAATTGAGTATTTTGACAATCCCAACAAATCGCAATGTGCGACTGACAAATTCTGAGCCTGAGGTACGCGTTAAGAGTTTCGTCACGCATTATTCGAAAAGAATAGGAGATGAATTTCATATTTTGCCGGTTTCTCACTAGGCATTCTACAAAATGCCTAAGTAATGTGTGAAATAGGAATCATTTCATACATTGTTGGCTTTTTTAAGGCATTCTATACAATGCCTAGGCTTTCTATAGAATGTAGGATTTTATACTTTGCGGATAACACATGTACTTAAAGCAGTATTTGATTTCATGATCCTAATTCTCTTGACAAATATAAAATTGTGCATGTACTCTTCTTGGGTCCATATTTGTAACTAATTCAATACAACGAATATATTCAGGATGAATTTATAAGCTGAATAATATCAATATACACGAGTTTTTAGCCTTTTATATTTACGTAAAAATTGTAATCCAGAGTATTCTTATGCTTGTATAAGTTAAGGGGTTAATAAATTTCAGCTAGAAATGTATATATTTCTTTAACACACAATGTTACTATTTCAATAGCATGTGTCTTTAAAAAATTTATAATACAAATTATTGAATATTGCATTTTGAAATATCTTCTACAAGCTGTGTAAATACCAATAAATGCATATTTGCTATGCATAGCAAAATATTTGTACATCTGTGTGATAGGTTTATACCAGCAAAACTCTGAAAAACAGATGTTATGTTACACAAATTTTACAATATATATATTTTTTTTTAAAAAAAAGAATTATATGTATTCAATAATGATTTCATTTTCATCATGTAGGAGCGAGCCTAACTTATATATTCAATACAGAGCACAAATTCATATTGTATTAAACACACATATTAAATTAAACATTTTATGCCATAATTTTTTACCATATTTGGCATTCAATTCTCGATAAATTATATATTTTACCTTAAATATAGTGCAGCGAATAGAAACTTTCAAAATTCTGCACAATTGTTTACATGTAATTTTACAAATGGTAAATTATAATTTGATTTATAATATTTGAAAGTGGGACTTGATTCCCCTCATCAAGTATAAACATTAATGATGTTGTAGTAAATTAAATTATTTTTTCAATTTTATAGTGAATGCTTCTTGAAAATGGGTTTTTCCTTTTTTCCTGTAATAATGTAAAATTATTAGGTAAAATAAGTTATATATATATATATACTGGTGTCCAAAAGTTAAGCCTAAATCGTAAAACGCGAAAAACATGGTGTAAATATTCGTAAAATTATTCCAAATTTCTTGCGCACATTAATTGGGTGAAGAAAAAACATTGGGTTTATGCAAAACTTTTCAGTCGACTTCGTCCTGCGCGAAACACCGGTGCGTGTCGGAACGCGGAGAAACCGATTCACGCAGCACAGGCAGTTCAGGCAAGTTTCGTGCAACTGCTGTGCGAAGGAACGTTGTTAACCATCAAGCAAGGTGAATGATGGCACAAAGATGCCAACTAGGGATGTTTAACAAAGGAAAAATCGTTGGAATGCTGGAATCCTCACGATCACAAACCGAAGTGTTTCGAATTCTGAATGTGGACCAGTCTGTGATCTCTAGACTGTAGCAGAGGTTTAAAAGAACGGGAGATGTTACCGGACAACCAGTATCAGGTCGAACAAGAGTCCCAACCCCTCGCCAAGACCAATATCTGGTAATAAGTGCGCGACGTCAGAGGGGTACTACTGCCAGAGCACTGAATTCGGCGCTCACAGTCGCCACAGGAATACGAATTTCGAGATGAACTGTTTACAGGAGACTCAATCATGCTGGCCTGCATGCCTGAATACCAGCAGTTTGCATTCCCCTCACGTCTGCGCATAAACGCACTCGTTTGAACTGGAGTTTGAAAAATCAACATTGGAGTGTGGGAGAGTGGGCCAATGCGATGTTCAGTAACGAGTCCCGGTTTAGTCTAAGTAGTGATTCTCGGCGGGTAACGATATGGAGAGAACGTGGAACATGTTTTGAACCAAGAAACATAGCGGAAAGACATCATTTTCCATCATGGGGAGTAAAGGTATGGGCAGACATCATAATGGACGACCGCACAAACCACCGTTTCTTTGACACGGTGTCTGTGACTGCTGGAAGATACAGAGACGAAGTTCTTGAGAATTATGTTCACTTGTTTCGAGGTGCTGTCGGTCCTGACTTCATATGCATTGATGATAATGAGCCATGTCACCGAGGGGTGCTGATTGATGACTTCCTTGAAGTGGAAAACGTCCAGTGCATGTCGTGGCCTGCGAACTCCCCTGATTTAAATCCTATAGAGCATGTATGAGATATGCTCGTGAGAAAAATTGCAGCCCTTTCGAACCCACCAGGCTCCGTTACAGAACTAAAGAGAGCTCTCCAAGGAGCTTGGAACCGTTTGAGCCCACAACTCATTCATCAGCACATAGCAAGTATGGTAAATCGCTGTGCTGCGTGCTTGGCTCTCAGAGGTGACCACACGCCTTATTAAACTGCAGCATCAGTATTTTATTTAATGTTTTCTTTCATTTTTTTCTTTAAAGTGTGAATCCTTGCTATGCTCAGTTTTCTTTCAAACTGCCACTTTGGATAATTAAAATAATTATTATCATTCTTTTGATTTGCTTCCTCATTTTATAACCATTTTACACTCGCATATCACGTTTCCTGCCATTCTGATTTACAGTTCCTTCTTTTATTCACATAATTATCAACTATGCTTAACTTTTGGACACCAGTATATATATATATATATACTTGTTTTTTATATGACATGTATGGTTGCGGTATCAGGTTCTTGTGAACTAATATTAGATGATTAAATATAGATGTACCTCTGTTAACTATAAAGATGTGTAAAATAAGTAAAATTTAAGTTAAATAAACATATTTTTATCTTTTTATATACATTCTCTAAATACTTAATTTAAAATAACAAAATTTGCTTTTCAGTTTTAAGTTATTTACCGTATTTTACTTTTTTACGTATGTTCTCTATATACTTTTATTTCAACAAAAATTTGAAGTATTTACATTCTTGTAGAAGTCTACATCTATCCATAATCCTTTTAGAAAAGGTTTTTTTTTCTGAAGACAAAAATGGTAAGAAATAAGCTTGACTTTTTAGTGATGATACGTAAATGGTTAGTAATGAAAACATTCCTCTTCCAAGGGGTCAGAACGCATAATAAACAGTGAGGAGACGGTTTGCAATCATCACGCTACATCATGTTTCCAAAACACTCAGATTTGTTACCAGGATATTAAAAAAATAAATTCTTTCTACAATCATCATTTCTTTTACTGATCGAGCAACCATTTTAAGCAAAATAAGACATTTTAGAAAGAAGAATTTAAAGTGCAAGAGCAAAATATTCGTTGCAATAATGTTAAACTAACGACAACATAATCATGCGCCATAAGATTCTCGTGATCATGACGTCACATGAATTTACTCCATTGCTGATAAAGGGCTTATGGAAACATATACATTTGGATGGATTACGGTTATATGATAAAAAAATTATTAGTTCCATAGTGGTCGCATCATTTTGAAAAAAAAAAAACCGTTCTAAAAGTGCCATTTTTTTGTTCATGAGAATTATATTAATCAAACGTTTATGCAATGTATGTATTTATATTTAAATTTTGGTAAATTTTTAGCTTAATATTTAAAAAAATTTATTTTTTAAGAAAAACCTACATTTTTAGGATAATTTTGACGCCATGCTTTTCGCTTTCGGGTAGACCCTTCTTACCTTACATTAATATTTTTCAAATTTAGCAACTTAAATGACTTTTTGACAGTTGGTGCTACTACTTTAAAATGATTAAACTTCTAACTGAAGTGAAGTACAGCTTTTAAAACTTAAGAAGCGCATGTTAATGAATTAAAATTAAAATTAAATCATTCATAAAATAACTGATGTATAAAAGTACTCAATAACAAAAATACTTTTAATGAGAGGGGGGAGGATTGATCTGGTGCTTCAATGACAAATTTTCAACATTTGATACCAATCTTATCAGTTTTAACCCTCTAAATCTCATTTGCTAGAAAGTGCCCGGATTTTTTCTTTCCCTTTTTTTTGTTTTTGTTTTTGAGATGTGCAAACTTAGTGAAACTCCCTTTCGCTAGGAAAAGTAATTAAAAACTTTCTCACAATATTCCGTAATTTGCAAAAAATATCAGGTATGTCTTTTTAAAGCCAAAATTCCTGACATCCATCTCTAAACATCATTTTAAGAACTTTGTTAGGACCTATTCTGATCAGTTCCTATTGTAATATGACATTCTTTTTTCACACTATATGAAATAATTGTCTACTGCTGTATTAATATGAAAAAAGTGATCTCAGTTTTAAAATCTGAGTAAGGACATTTAAATGTTGAACGTAGGTTAAAATGTCCTGACAGACTGTCTCTATCAAATTGTGAAAATTCTCGATGTCCAATATTATACTTCTTTAGCTTAATTTTGGGAAAAAATTCTGAAATGGTCCTTGCCTTAGTAAAATTTATGCTGCCACGTAGTAACTACAAATTAACCTCACAATATTTAGCAAATGAAAAATTGGTAAAATCTGGTTTGAACTCGATCAAATCTTTTCTTTCTTAAAGATTAAAATCGTGATCTGGTTTAATGAGGCCACTGTCATAGACACCCATTTATATCTCATGGACCCCTAATTTATTTTCTTACTGGTGTGGACCCCTTGCAGAACGTCATGGACACTTGGGGGTCTATATAGACCGCTTTGAGAATGACTACACTAGGGCGTTTGATGTTTTTAAATATGTGAAGTTTAGGCTATAATGTTATGTTATGGCGGTTTTAAGGGAAGTTGCCATTTTGTTGTAGCTTAGGCATAACTTATTTTAGAGTGAAGTTATCACTTGGCGCAAAATTTGCTTATAGATGTTTACTTTTTTCCAGGGATAGATCCCAACAAGGGAGATAGCTAAATGAACTTTACCCCAGTATTTTTCTGAAAGATAGTCTATATGGTTTTTGTACGTTGATCGGCTATCTATGTGCAGATCTAGGTAACGAACCACCAAGACCCACTGGATGTTGTCATCAAAAAGAGTGAGCTACGAAAGAGTCAATAGCACCCAATTTTCACAATATATTTGCTTGTGATTTATCTACATTAATAGCAATTATCCAGTGTAAACCAAATTTGAAAAATGTCAAGGAAAGTTTGTATTGCTTTTAAAGAGTACTTGAGCTTGGTACCATGGGATATCATAGCGAAATCATCCGCGAACAGGCAAGTACTGACGGTGGTGTGTTGTGGGAAGTCATGTGCGTAAATGTTGTACGAACACTGCGATAAAGCCCTGTGGAGTCACTTAAACAAGAGCCGTTATTAGAATAAATGCTATTTACATAACGAGCCAAAAAGAGATTTGGAAAAGGATAACTTCATGGTGTAACGACGTCGCATGGATGTGGATCACACTTCTCTATACATGTCAAGTTTTACATATGGAAAGTAGGTAACTCGCTTTGTGGGTTGAAGACAAGAGCACGTTGCTTTGGTGTCATTGTTTGGTATCTGGACTGTCGACGCCGGTGTGACCGAGAGCACAATGGACGGGACATAGGCGTATTGAGTGTCAATTGGTGGTATTTGTCTGCCTTAGGAGACTGGAGCCTCGGAGGACGGCGGCAGGTTACTTCAACATCTAAAACATATTAAAAAGTAACCAATACCAAACACTTCTTTTTAACTAATCATTATTGCCTAATTAGCAATAATATTGTAGTTCACTACTTCTATATAATCTAGCAAAAAGACATATTTACAGGGTTTTGCTTTTTTCTGTTTTTCTGTACTTCCAGAATCAAAGCCGGTTTATGAATCGGCATCGATTCAGAATAATCTTGGGTTCCTAAGTTCTGGCAATAAACAATTGAAATAAACAGATTCCAATTTTTTCGATATTTTATCACACCAAAATTAATCATCCCTAAATATTTCTTCTATCTTACAGCCTTTTTTTTTGTCCACATTACAAAAGAAAGTTTCAGAGAAACTTTTCAGTGCAGAGAAAAGAACTTTTCAGTTTCTAGCAATTGCCTGTGTACTTAGTAAATGTATTCGTGGCTTTTATTTCTTTGTATCGAATCTTTGATTTTAAAGAAAAGAAATTTTTTTGAGCTTACTGCTTTATCTGGAGTTATGTCTTGCGTTAACTAAACCACCGGGAGTGGCTGCTAAATATTGCAATTTTGGATGTATGGAAAGACCGCAGGGACAATTTTCAAACTCAAAGAGTTTTCTAAGCTTTTCAACGCCTCCCCATCATGACTTTCTCCATATTCCATTGCTGAGGACCGGAAATGTGAATCAAACTTTTATTAAAATTTTAGCTTCACAACTCGTGTGGGGAAGTTCATTACAAATTATGCCGAAATCCAAAATTATTAGAGGCGTTCGGCATTCTTCTGTCCATAAATGACGTTCTTTGGTTTATAGTTTTCCTTTCAATATCTTTCATTTCTTCGTCTCATAGACCAAAGAGTAGAAAGAAGCCATTTTCTTTATTTTTTTTTGGGAGGGGGGAGTGGAGTGCTCACGACAAATCTGGTTTTTGAGCACTAATACCAGAATTTTTGGTAGATCTTTTGTCTAGGAAAAGACTTTTCCTACATAGACGACATGAAGTCTTCCGCTTTCACTTCTGTACGCCGTTTTTTCTTTTTTCTTCGATTGATTTCACAAAAATTTTGAGGCTTGTGTTATACATATTTTTATGCACGCTAGGTATTAAATTTCTGAAATTTTGTGAAATCACAGCTCCACTACATCGAGTAAAATAACTTCGTAGAAAAAATTTATTCTCTTTCCTCCTGTAAATTTTGCCATGATGGAGTTAAACTGCTCAACACAGTTATTGTTTGCTGAAAATACCAAACTTATGCTGTTATGAGCCAAATTACTCACAACCTGCATTATTTTTTACATTATTTCAGATTTAATAAATCTAGAATCCAGTTTCTTTCGTTGTTTTCCCCATCATTGCAAAAATAATCCTGACATTTCCTGTGATCTCCAAATATATGATATGGAGCATTTAAAATTTGTTTTTGGAGGAAGGAGTAACTATTCAGATTTTTATTTTTTGCAATAAACGCAATTTCTGAGAATATGGATTTTCTCAAACGAAGAATATTCTTCCCTCTATAAATAGTATCTAAAATTTATCAGTCCTGTTTAGTAGAGGAATCTAGATCATGAGGTGTGAGGTGATCACACCTTGTTAAATTAATTACAAAATACGTTGTACACAGTACTGATACATTCAAAAGTGTATTATATCAGTGTAAATGTTACTTTTTTATTTTTTATTATAACATAATGTATTTTTTTTACTTTCAGTAAATTTTTTAAAACAAACTTTTTTTCAAGCTTTCAGTATGTTTTTGCTTCTTCCCCCCGGTATTTATGAAATTTAAAAAAGTTTTATATGTAGACATTACTGGATTTTAAGGAAAGAAGAGCAGGCAAAAGCTCTAACGATTGGAGTACCAGAAATCCGAAATCTTTGCATAAACTTTTTTAAAATATTTCTTTTTATCTGTGGGACGGATCTATACGTGGTTCTACTAATCCCTTCATTTTGCTTTAAGGAAAATATTTATTTCAACCAACTTTCATCGAGTAATGAAACGTGATTATGTAAATGAGGTATATTATGTAAATTCTGTTTGCGAGTTCGTA